>JAOPHQ010000318.1:60000-62500 GCA_030340625.1 Merluccius polli | reverse complement strand
CGATTTACTAAACCGGTTTACAAAACGGGTGTATTAGGCTACTGCTAATTTCTCGAACTTTTAAAGTAAGTGGGGTGACGGACTAGGAGCTTTTTTTTCCCAGAGTGTGAGTAGAAAAAAAAGACAGTTTGACACATGAAATGGAATCCAAGTTATCGCAGGGTCTCTTTCTCGCTCTCTCTCTCACTCTCACACACACACACACACACACACACACACACACACACACACACACACACACACACACACACACACACACACACACACACACACACACACACACACACACACACACACACACACACACACACAGCTACAGGCGTTTCGGTACCTCCAATTACAGCCTGCCTTTGCATGTGTTTGGAGGCTGAGGTCGGTAGAGCTGGTACCAGGAGGATTCCCATCAGGAGAGCATGCTGGCTCCATGCAGGCTGGACTGAGGCTCGGGTCCGCGGATCTGGGAAGCAGCGGTAGCTCCAGTACCCCACTGTGATACCACCAAGTACACCAGCCCTGCTGGCAATTTCCTGCACTTTTGGAAAGCTTAACATGGGACTCGTTATGTTTTTTTTTGAGAGAATAACATTGCCTGAAGTTTTTCCTCCTGCTATTCGACTCGAACTTATTCTGCGCTGAGAGAGGGGGTCGTGGGTGACGTATAGCAGACCTGTTTGTACAGCGCTCAGCTGAATCGGATGCAGCGTGCGTAACTCATAGGTGCAACCGTGTCTGCGGAGCGCTATGGCCAGAGTGTATCTCACAGCCCACAGTTTGGTTCAATGAATACAATGTCTGCTGCTCATGTTTACTGTCGAAACTTGAAACCATTGAACACGTTTTTATTCGGCAAAACGTTTCATACTTCTTAACTATGGCGAATGTTGTCACCATAAACGCCTCAAAGGGCTTTCACATGTGAACATGTGAAAAAAGCACCACATGTGATGCTTATTTTGTCACTTCAAGTTATGTTAGTGACAACATGTAGAGAAAATGTGGACACACAAACTCACAGTTGATTAATTTACAACTGTTGAAAATGTTTTCTTTGTCTTTCCGACTGTAGTAGTCCGATATGTAAGTATAGGTAGTAGTAGTATAGCAGGTGGTAGTAGTAGTAGTAGTAGTAATAGTAGTAGTAGAAGTAGTAGTAGTAATAGTAGTAGTAGTAGTAGTAGTAATAGTAGTAGTAGTAGTAGTAATAGTAGTAGTAGTAGAAGTAGTAGTAGTAGTAGTAGTAGTAGTAGTAGTAGTAGTAGTAGTAGTAGTAGTAATAGTAGTAGTAGAAGTAGTAGTAGTAATAGTAGTAGTAATAGTAGTAGTAGTAGAAGTAATAGTAGAAGTAGTAGAAGTAGTAGTAGTAGAAGTAGTATTAATAGTAGTAGTAGTAGTAGTAGTAGAAGTAGTAGTAGTAATAGTAGTAGTAATAGTAGTAGTAATAATAGTAGTAGTAGAAGTAATAGTAGTAGTAGAAGTAGTAGAAGTAGTAGTAGTAGTAGTAGTAATAGTAGTAGTAGTAGTAGTAGTAGTAGTAATAGTAGTAGTAGTAATAGTAGAAGTAATAGTAGAAGTAGTAGTAATAGTAGTAGTAATAGTAGTAGTAGTAGAAGTAATAGTAGAAGTAGTAGAAGTAGTAGTAGTAGAAGTAGTAGTAGTAGTAGAAGTAGTAGTAGTAATAGTAGTAGTAATAGTAGTAATAATAATAGTAGTAGTAGAAGTAATAGTAGTAGTAGAAGTAGTAGAAGTAGTAGTAGTAGTAGTAGTAGTAGTGGTAGTAGTAGTAGTAGTAGTAGTAGTAGTAGTAGTAGTAGTAATAGTAGTAGTAGTAATAGTAGAAGTAATAGTAGAAGTAGTAGTAATAGTAGTAGTAATAGTAGTAGTAGTAGAAGTAATAGTAGAAGTAGTAGAAGTAGTAGTAGTAGAAGTAGTAGTAGTAGTAGAAGTAGTAGTAGTAATAGTAGTAGTAATAGTAGTAATAATAATAGTAGTAGTAGAAGTAATAGTAGTAGTAGAAGTAGTAGAAGTAGTAGTAATAGTAGAAGTAATAGTAGAAGTAGTAGTAATAGTAGTAGTAGTAGTAATAGTAGTAGTAGTAGTAGTAGAATAGGCGATACGCTCCATGCTAGACTGATCTCATGTGTACCTGGGAGGACGTGCTGCGTAATTTTTGACCTGCACTTTGCACTCATGTCTGTTGCTGCGTGTGTTCGATACCGACGTGCCAATTTGCGGACGAGGACACGAGGAACCCTGAGAGAAAGGGAAGGAAGGAAGGAAAGGACGGATGCGAGGATGGAAGCCATGGTTTCTTCGGGATTCATAAATATCAGCCGCTTGCACACTGTTTCTTTTAATGGTCAGAAGTCAGAAGTTTAAGGCTTGCGAGTCCCGCAGCTAAAAAGACTCAAGGATAGATCAATGTCAGTCGCTGGTGGTGCTGGTGGTGGTGGTGGTGGTGGGGTTGGAGGTGGGGAGTGGGGTGAGGGGAGGGGGGGGGGGC
>JAOPHQ010000318.1:47500-50000 GCA_030340625.1 Merluccius polli | reverse complement strand
GAGTCAGGGATGAAGCATGGACACGAGAAAATGGACCATTCCCAAATTGCACTAATATAACGCACAGGCGGCTGCTTGACACCCGTCAGTGCAAACCTTACACCCGCGACAGGTCGGTGTCACTCGAAAGAAAGCGACCGGCTTGAACCCCCATGTGTGCGACTGAACTAACAGGAACCAGGGTGCTCCTGGAAGTGGTGATGTGTGGGCGGCGACGAACGATACACATGTGGGTATCGGCATAACACATGATCATGTATGTACATGTATGTACAACGCGTGTGCGTGTATAATGTGTCGGCTGCTATTTTTAGAGCAGCAGGTAAAACAATCAAATCACGACACGTGTGTCGGCCCGCAGCCATGGTTGGACTCGGGGTCCTGATTGCTGTGTTTCTACGTATATGAAGACAGGATTGTGCACCATGCTCATTTATTAGGCCACGGTAAGGGTGACCTTCGCCTACAAACTACTTAGGGGCGTTTTGATTATCTAGATTGCGTGATAATTGCGGCAAGAACAAATGACTCTGCCGGGCGTCTTAAATCAAACCCTGTGTAATAACTCTGTGTTAATGTATTTATTATACTTGCTGTCCCCATTTATTGCTTTAGGGCTTGTTTTTTTTTTTTTTCACCAAGTAATACACTGTATGGATGGGGGTGATCAAGGTGGCGTCGGGGGTGAAAAGAAATAACAGCGGGAATATATGAAGTAATATCCTCACTGATAACACATAATGGATTCCTGCATTCTACACATTGATTGCAGAAATTAAAAAAAAAAAAAGAGAGAGGAGATATTAAGAGTAAATTAAGCCTCGCAGGTAAACTACGCCGAGCACCAGCAACTCTTGTGTAATGGTGTAGCGAATGTATGTTGCGAGTTACATGGACACTTATACGTTTGCCATGCGCTCTGAGTGCAGTCGTTTAAAAAAGTAAAATGTAAAAAGGAGAAATAAGAATAAAATAGATATTGTGGTGACATTCGTAACTTCTACCTCCGCTATACACACTGCCCTGGGACGTCCAATGTCAAAGCATGCCATCACTTTGTAATAGTTAAATAATCATTTACATTTTGCATATTTTAGAACACTATTTAATAGATGCTACATAAATACTAACACATACAGTACATACACATACTGATACATTATTTGTTGTATATTAACTTTTTTATTGTTAACATAGCGATACATACATGCAACATTCGAATTGTTTGTGTACATGGGTTGTAATATACATTATAGACATAAAGACATGAAAACAACAACCCTAAGCAGCTCATAACCCCCCCCCCCCCCCCCTCACAGCTTTTTGTCAATACAGTTCAGAGTACAACAATTTCACCAGCCAAGCCCCCCCCCCCCCCCCCCCCCCCACACACACACACACACACCATCACCCATCCAGACCGTGTTATTCTCGCTGCATTGATGAAAAATTGAACCTGAGACAACCGGCATAGTCACACTAACGAGCCGCCTGTGGCGGGCCCCGAGAAGCGGCTCCTCTGCCTGTAACCGCGGCGATGACGGCAAAGGGAATAAGGCATCTTTCGTAGGGTAGGGTATCTTAAGGTCATCGCCATCCCTCGCAGCTCGCCGGAGCCTTAAGTTGATAAATTCAGAGGGGCATTTGCCCTTCAAGCCACGCAATCTGCTAGCGGCCCCTTGCCTCCGTTAGGCCTTCCCCTAATCTAATGCCAACTGTCCGCCCGTGAAGAAAAATGGAAAAATTGTTTGTGAAAAATGAGCGTCCACCACCCCCCCCCCCCATCCACCTCCTTCTCTCTCCTCTCCTCTCCCCACTCTATACCACACACTCCATCGCACCCCCACTCCCCCCCCCTCCCCACACACACACACACACACACACACACCCCCAACCCTACCCCTCATCCTCATCCGCATCCCCATCCCCCCCCAGGTCCCTAATCAGAAATATGGTCAGTCGTCGTAGCATTTATTGGGCCTGGGAGAATTTTCCTATGTTTGGCCCCTCTAAGGAGACGTAAACGCGGGCAATTATAGATGAAGTGATTTAACATGCCAGCATACCATTTTCTATATAAGTGGCTCATTGTAAAGAGCAACCTTACATTGGGAGAGAGGTGGGGAGGGGGGGGGAGGAGAGAGAGAGAGAAAGGTAGAGAGAGATGGGGAGAGAGCAATACAAAAACACATCAAATGGGTATACAATAAAAGCATACTAACATTCATAATGTTGTTACGCAGTCCAGTGGGCTAGTCCAGCAAAATGGGGACCACAGTGGTGTGTAAGGGATTTGCTCATGTTTTCATTTCATAATTTCAGTCCATTAAAAAGCGGATAAGGATTAACAAATTTAACATAATTTAACTTATAGTTTTGACTGTATGAAATTAATTTTGACTGGTGTACAATATGTGCCATGTGATTTAAAAAATATATATTTTAAGGTGGACAGCTTTTGGTCTGACAGTGAGGGGTTTTGCTAAGGCAGATAGTAGTC
>JAOPHQ010000318.1:32500-45000 GCA_030340625.1 Merluccius polli | reverse complement strand
ACATGAATCAATGAATAAATTAATGAAGACATTTGTTTTTTTTTGCGGGTGTCCTAGAGACACAAGGTGAAGTGTTTGGATAAAATGTGTGTGTGTGTGTGTGTATGCGTGTGTGTGCGTGCGTGTGTGTGTTTGTGTGTGTGTGTGTGCGTGTGTGTCTGTGTGTGTGTGTGTGTGTGTGTGTGTGTGAGTGTCAACAGCTTGGCAGTGTGGTGAAGTTATTGCTGACTATTAGCCTATGCTTGCTGATTGCCAACATGGCCAAAATACTCCTTTCTCCTTTAAATAACAGCATTCATGCACAATGGTATCCATCCTATTCTCTAGTGCAAACATAGTAATGATTACAAAAATACAAACATAATTAATGTCCTAAACATAACCTTCTGGAAGTAAATAAATAAAATAAATAAAAGTATTTAAAATGTAATGTTTTGTGTGCTTGACAAGTAGCAGTGCCTCTAGCAGGCAATCTCCCTAAAGCGATGGGCAATTCAAAACAATTCAAAACTGCCCTTGCATCGGGTCGACAAGGCCAGAGCGTCAATAGGAATATCGCAGCGATTTTATTCCTGTAATTTTTCAAAATGCTTCTCTTTTCTTCGACTGCACAATTGCCTTCACTGTCGTTGACGTCGCGTTCGGCTGCAGTCATTTATGTCCTTACCAATCAAATATGAACGGAAAATAAGCCTTTCCAAAAAAACATTTCCTGGGCACCGTATGTGCCCCGGGAAGGGGACAAAAATAGCTAAATGCACAAAGGGGGGTCTTCTGTCTGTCTGTGGAAGCATTGGAAATCAATAGACACCCTAACGAGAGACAGAAACCTGAAAAAGCGCGCACTGTAGCGCACGGCGAGTCCCGGGTCACGCGTGTCTCGTATTGTGCAGCCGAACTGACGAGCAGTCATAAAAGCCTTGTAGTAAATCCAGCGTGTGTGCGGCAGACCCTTCCATCAAACCCCCCCCCCCCACATCCCTCTGAGCGTACAGTAGCTTCAGACAAAAGTAGCAGTCATTGCAGCGAAGCTCACGTTCAGGAAGTCGTAGGTCATTGGTTGGCTAATCAGGTCCTGCTGTGAGATTTAGGGGCCAATCACAGGCAGCGGGGTTTTCTGTTCTGACTTTTTTTAGGGGAGGGAGAAAAGAAAGCAACTCATAATGGAAGCCATTCATCCGATTTTTAAAACAAATTTCACGGGGGTCGGAGGCCAAGTTGTGAAATTATTGTCTTGTCGTGGAAGTTTAGTGCTGTGAAAACACAAGATAGCGACCGTGAGGCGAAGATCAACAGCGAGAGGGACCGCGGCCTAAAGGGAGGCTTGGTTCTTCCCAGCGCTTTTATTTTTGGGAAAAGCAAAACCACACAAAAAAACCCCGCCAGGTTAGATAACATTAATAGAACAAGGCAGGCCTTGTATGACAACCATCCATTCAAAGGATATTTTGACATATTCCAACATGAAGAATGAACATGTAAAGGGTTGGACATTGCAGCCATCAAATACCGCTCCTGAAGAAATGATTTCCGAGTGCCTCTTCTTCTTCTCCAGATCCTCACATTGTTATAAATCTGATAAATGACGCGTTTCGTTTCTTCGGGAAGTTTACTTTTCGAAACTTCAAAACCAGTCAACGAAATAACTTCCTCAACCCGAGAAAAGGGAAATAGTCCCCTTTTTCTTCCCCATTTAAAATTGTGAAGCTTATGAGAAAAACATTTTTAGACCTTTAAGATGATCGCTATCAGAGTCCGCAGAATTCATGGAGGCAGCGGTTGTAGTCATGGAGTGCACAGTTCTATCATGATGGATTTGTGCTGGAAGCCCCTCTTCATCCTGCCCTATCTCCCCCATGTGTGTGTGTGTGTGTGTGTGTGTGTGTGTGTGTGGCTCTTCTCCTCCATCACTCACCTGCTACCATCTCTCCATCTCTCGTGCTGCCTTCATGCATTTCCTTCTTTACTTTCCTGTTTTACCATACTAATTCTCTCTCTCTCGCCATCTCTCTCTCTCTCTCCATCACACACTCTCTCTCTCGCTCTCGCTCTCTCTCTCGCTCTTTCTCCACCCCCTGCCCTCTCTTACATGGTGGTCAGCCTTCCATATGTCTTCCACATCTTCCGAGAAATGACATATTTTCGGCTGCTCGGCAGGTATGGAGGAGGATCCACTCGGATGGCTATCTGGCTGCCCTGGGCCTGCCACCGCATAGTGGGGATGGAGGGCTGTTATCTCCCCTCTTTGAATCAGAGGTAATAGGAGATTTAATAGATCTCTGTGGAATGATTCGCCGAGAAACTTTCATTTAAATCTCTCCCCCGTCGAATAGAGGAGTATGACTAATCCCTTCATATTAAGGGCCGGATGGGATTTCTTTATTTTTTTTTGTATCAAGCCAGTGTAACGCTGGTCACAGAATTTAGCCGCCTTGCCTCTTCGAAATGTACGAATCATTTATGTGTTTTACGAAAGGTTCGTTGGAACTGTGCAAGAAATACAAAAAACGTAGCACTTGTGTTTATGGCTACATTTGAGTTGCACCGAAAGTGAAATGCTGCTCGCCAACATCAATGTGTTGCTACTTTCCAATTAGGAATAATCAACTTATTAAAGGATTACGCCGTTGTGGGATATAAGCTTTGTGTCTGGGTTCCTACATTCAGATGAGTATAACGACACCAATCTGACATTAGTACGTACGTTTGTACGTAGAAATCAGGAGAATCGACGGCTGTGTGCCAGCCGCTCTGCAGTCGAACACATGGAAGTAGGGGGAAGCGCGTAAAGTGGGGATTGTACCTTCAGAGCATTTCCAAATTGCGTTCATGCAAGCAACATATATTTCGTTCTGTGGCGTTTTTTTAAATCATTTTTTAAGCTGTATTCTAAACTATTTTGGAAGCAGGCGCAGTAATATACTGCTGTAGCTCAGCGGCAGTTGGACGCAGGTAAACAAAAGAGTGGGGGCAACGCGCGAAGCGGCAACTCGCTAGACAAAACGCCTATATCCCAAAATGTCAAGTGTGGGTGAGGTGGTCTTGTATCAGACTTGAGAACTAGTGATGGCTTGTCATGCACAGCCGCAGGCAATCAGCAATTTAATAGTTTATTTTTTTTAATGGCCCTAACGTGTCATGCATCCTACAACCATGAAAACATTGTCATTTAGTAAACACAACCATGTACTCTCAAGAAACATATAATGAACCACATCGCTTTTCTAAGACTGGATAGATATTACACTACATGAGACATAGACACACATACACATACACGCCCAAGGGGACAGAGTCAGTTCCAATTGACTAGGACTGTTTAAGATTTGCTATGGGATATTGTGTGCCAAATCCCAATCCCAATGTGTGCCTGGCGTATGCGTGTGCGTATGTCTCTGCGTGTGTGCGTGAGAGAGAGAGACAGAGAGAGAGAGAGAGAGAAAATTAAGAACGAAGTGACTAATTTAATTATTCTTACAATAGTATTTTTGTAAATTGACCAATGACATAATGACATTAATAATTAGTGAAATTGCTGAATATTTTCTTATGTTTGTATTTTAAATATATTACACTTTTTTTTTTGACAAATTCCAAGTCTAATGTTTTGCTAAATCTAGTGGATTGTATTGTGCTCATTGCTGTGAGGGCAGTTGCACGTGTTTCAGCGATGTTAAAGCCCTAAGTGTGAGAGACGGGCCTGCCCATGTTCGTCTATTACACTCAGTATGTCGCCTCATTTTCTGCACCTTTTAGCGAAAAAGAGCGACTGCATCCAATATTAACCTCCACTATGACCTTGTCTATTTCTCCATGCAAAATGTGTGTGTGTGTGTCTGTGTGTGTTTCCATTACGGGTAATCGGCACAAGGAGGGGTGAAATAAATACCACCGAAGAGCTGTTTTACTGCCACATCTCAGAGGACGAACATCCTCATCTCACAAGCTCAAGAAGCTTCTTTGGTAAAAATAAAAATATCTGCAAAATAAGCTCTATGGTATCAGAGGTCTGCGGGAGGAGGCAAATTGGACCAAATATAAATTTAAAGTGCACTCTACTCCCTCATGTTCTGATCAGCTCCATCTGATGGGTGTAAAGTTGATGGCCGCCGACATGAAGGACAATGAAAAAAGGGGCCTTTGAAGGCGGGCCCCGTCCTCCTTCAATATTACATTACCCAGCACTCACAACTATAATAAAAACTCTCCTTTTCTTTTTTGCTCTCACAGCAATAAGAAATATCTAAACTACGCAACACAGAGAGAGCCTTCTGCCACAACAGTGTCAGTTCCATCAAAGCTAATTGATTCCACTATGTCTTCATTTCCCAAGGATAAACGCGGCGCGCGGCGAGAGGTGGGACAAAAGGCCGTCTATATGGTGCGCCGAGTGGCTCAGGGACATGGCAAGGTTTCCCCGAACTCCATCTCAGATTCAGGGGCCCTGCGACGCCACAAAGAATGAAATGATGTTTACGGCTCGTGTCTCATGTGCTCAAGTGTTTTCATGTATGTGTTGGTCGTTAGTTGTGTGTGTGTGTGTGTGTGTGTGTGTGTGTGTGTGTGTGTTTGTGTGTGTATGTGTGTGTGTGTGTCAGAGAACATGTGAATGTGTGTGTCTGTGTGTGTCTGTGTGTGTGTGGGTGTGTGTGTGCGTGTGTGTGTGTGTACACTCTCATTGTAAGTGGATGTCTTTCCTGTATGTGGCCCTCAAATGAGTGGCCTAGGGGAAGATAACCTTGCCACACCATCAAAGAGAGAGGAGCAGTGATGATTTACTAAGCTGTAGGCCACACTTCCACCAACAGCCTCCTGTGTGTGTGTGTGCACAGATGTGTGTGTGTGTGTGTCTGCTTGTGTGTGTGCATGTGTGTGTGTGTGTGTGTGTGTGTGTGTGTGTGTGTGTGTGTGTTGGGGGGGTATATATTATATGGTTGGTGGTATAGTCACTATTTTGTGCATTATATTTATGTGTATTCTATGCATGCATGTGTCTCCACTACGGTTTTTAATTACCTAAACTTTTATTCAAAGGGACAGAGTATGTGTGTGTGTGTGTGTGTGTGTCGACATCTGTTCCTGCAGCGTCTTTGTGTAACACACGTGTGCATCCATGCCTGCTGTGTTTCAATGCAGAAGCCATGAGCTGAGAGATGAATGCGTTCTGAAGGAAATAAAAGTGTTGCTTCACTCAGATGTATTGTTTGGCCCCCTGGCTGAATCCCGGGCCCCTCAGCTGCTGCACCCAAAGGACACACTAATACTGCAATTAATGGATGGGGAATGAAATTGCCAGCCGCAATTAATGTTTTATGACATCACAGATATAAAAAAAAAGGTGGAAGGGATTGCCGTGAGATCGCTGTCCAGGCGCAATAAAACATGTTCACTACTGGTTACAGTCACTTTGATTACTTTCTTTCACTATCACTCTCTCTCAGTCAGTCTCTCTCTCTCTCTCTCTGTGACTCTTTCTCTTTCTCTCACTCTCTTTCTCTCTCTTTCCCTCAATCCCCCCCTCTCTCTCCCTCTCTTTCTATACACGTGTGTATGTGTATGTGTATGTGTGCAAGCTAATAAACATATTGTTGGATGATGTAAATGTAGATGTTTAAAATAATACAACTGTACAGATCCAATGTGAATTTTGCCACACACACACACACACACACACACACACACACGTCAGAGACAAACAGACAGACAAACATGCTAACTTGCTAAAGCAAAAGCATATTTTCAAGTCCTCCTTAGCCCTTCCTCTACCAGTGATTATTGTGTGTGTGTGTGTGTGCGTGTGTGTGCGTGCGTGTGTGTGCGTGCGTCCGTGCGCGTGTGTGTGTCCGCAGCAGTATGCATGTTGAGTCCAGCTGCGGGCTGCGATAACCTAGTCTAAGTCCAGTCAAACCAGCTTAATTCTCTCTGTGTCAAATAGAAGTTCCTGAATCTTTAATTTTCTGGTTGACAAAAAAAAAGGGAAAAGAAAAAAAATGCTTCTCTGACACACATTAAATAAGTGTGTGTGTGTGTGTGTGTGTGTGTGTGTGTGTGTGTGAGTGGAGGGGGGGGGATAAAGCTTTAGATGGTCTTATCCAATCAAAGCCGCCACCCCACACTCCTCCCCCCTCCGTCTCCTTCCCCACCCTCCTTGTGAATCCTCCTCTCCCCGTCGAACAATACCAAAATGATTTCCTCAGCATTTGACTTAGTCGTGTCAAAAGGCCAAAGAACTGAACCTCGCCGAAAACCCAAATCTCTCTGTGGCAGAACATTGGAGCTAAACGTATTTAATATTAACAGCTCCTGCCTTTGTGGTCATCTCCCTGCACAACTGCATGGCTATATATATATATTTATTTTTTAATTTTGTATTTATTTCATATTCACTTTGGATCTCTTTGTACTCCTCTTTTTTGATGTGTACTGCAGTTACTGCATCTTCATCCCCATCCCAGCTCAGTTTTGACCCCAGCCACCCTATTGGGGGGGGGTTAGGGTGGAGTTTTGCCATATTAAAGCTTCCTAATGTAGCCGTTTAAAATAAGCCCTATAAAGCACACTTTTACAAGGTCCTCGCGAAAGATGTTCAAAACACATCATATGTATAGGGGGGAAGCAGACACACACACACACACACACACACACACACACACGCACACAAACACTTAACTGAATAATGTGCAATCAAAATGTTTTTGAGTAGGAAGCCATTTTCATCACATCCAATGCCTTTTTATCAATGAGACCTTGGTTCACTGGAAGTCTACAAGAAAAGGTCGTATAAGAAAACCACCAAATGCTTTGTACGTCTTGCTTTAAGCCGAACAGAGCAAACCCTGCCTGGGTTAGCAATTTAATTCACACTAGGGCAATTCATTAAAATGAATGTATGCACACATCTATGGACATGCCTCAAGATTTGAAGTGTGCATAAAATAAAAAAGAATAGACAGATGAAAAAAAATATCTTAGATGGAAAAGTGTTTTATTTATGTCAGTGCACTTTTGGCAAAGGGTCTTAAAGTTTCTTCGTATCCAAGGCCCCTATGATAGCCCGCTTTTCTCATCTCCCACGTTTTTGATCAGAAACTCATTTGCTTAAACCCTAATGACCAAGCGCTGTGGTGACATTTTGCACGCTGTGCCCTTGTGAAACGACAAAGTCAAACTCCAACTCACAGTGTAGAACTTGATATTCATGTTAGATATTCATCCTGCTTGTCTCAAACCCCATATCTATCCTGCATTATATCACTTTATCATCTTATGTTTTCCTCCATGGCGGAAAAAGCAATTTTGGAGATTTAGGAAATTATACGCAAAAAACGGATTCTGAACTTTAAGGTGCTGTAGGTAAGATTTAAGAGCTGTAATTTGAGTGTAATTTGTTAGAAATGCCATAGCCATCAGTCAGCTGAGTGAGTGAAATGCTCTGTGAGAATATCTGTTTCGAGTTGACTGTGCCTGCCTCTGTAGGAGCCCATTTAGATTTAATTTTGCTTCTGGTTCATTTCTAACAAATCAGGGCATTTCTTCCCCTTCCCTGTCAATCACATGTGTGAATGCAACACTTCTCAATGGCCAAGAAACGTAGGGGGGGAGGGAGCAGGGAGGGATGGGACTGAACAAAACAAAAAAATGGTTGTTCAGTTTCAAATATCTATTACGTTGTACCTACAGCAGCAAATCAAACTCAATTTTCTATACAAAAATTGAATTTTGTTTAGTTTGGTTTATTTAGTTTATTTGTCAAGGACTATGGCCAAAAACTCTTTTGTCTCAAAGAGAAGAGATGCATTGTACCGGATTATAGCATCTTGCTAATTTCGTCCACAGTCCCTATTTTGAATTGTATCATATATTTAAGTTATTTAATGTACGTTTCTTTTTTGTAAACTACAACAAATTCACAAAATGTATTGTTCCAATACTCAACGGCATTCTTCCAATGTCTTTTTTCCGACCCTTCACATGGACATAGATTCAGCGACATTATGCCACCCTGGACCTATCAGTTAAAAAATAACAGCATTTATTTCCTATATAGCCATGCAAGGATTCACATAATTATTCATGTGATTCCCAACACACTCATCCAAAACTAGTTCCTCTCTCTCTCGGCTTTGCCCTTTTTTTTTTTTTTTTTTGGTATTTATTATTTTATTTAACTTACAAGATGGTTTCATGCAAATGAGTTTTGCTCCGAGGTACAGCGAGCGCATCTCCCAGAATCCCCCCGATGATTGCCAGGGATGCCTCGCAATGTGCGTTGTTAATTTCACAGCCAAGGCATTTACTTTTGCCCAGGGTGAGGGTGGGGGTGTGGTGGGGGTGTTGGGGTTGTAGGGGGGGGGGGGGGGGGGGGGGGGGGGGGGGGGGGAATCAATAAAGAAGCGGGGATTGTTTGTGAGAGCCAGCCAAGTCTCGTTGTCGTTCTTCTTCTTCTTCTACTTCTTCTTTTTCTTCTTTCCCTTCACCTTTTTCCCGAGACTCTACACACACACACGGCACCCCCATGACTGCCAGCGACAGCAGGCAGCGTTCCAGGAAGAGAGAGAGAGAGAAAGAAAAGAGTTCAAACTATGTGGTTCAAATATAAAAGAGGGGAACGGCATGAGGAGACACAAAAGATGCGGCGGCTGAACGCGTGAAACTTGAAACAAAAATGGAATTCTTTTTTAGGTCAACGCCGGGCTGGCTTGTTTTACACATGCACCGACCTTAAGAAAGTGTTTCCTATGGGTTTTTTTTTAAACCCATTGGAAGCTTCTTTTAGGTTTTGGCTCCCAACCATATGATGCCGTTTTTTTGTTTTTTTTTGTACGACGCCGTCGTTTCGAAAACAAAGTCAAAGCCGCACCGTGGGGGGTTTATTTTAGCAATAGGCAAACTACATGTGTACCCGGCGCTCCGCTCGAGCTCACCCGCGTCGTTGCAACCGTAAAGACGCTGGAACTGGGAAGGAGAATACATTTCCTCCGCCGCGCTTAACCGAAGAAACACAACACAAATGCAACACAAACGCAAACTTCGCGCGGATGCGATTGCGGAAGGCCCTTTCGCCTTCTGTCCCCGAGGAAAAACAAAACACCGTCGAACTTCGGGTACGGGTCGCGCCGCTTTTGTGCCTTTGTCCTCCGATGCATGTGCCATGCGGCTCTTGCATACTTTACATCCTACACTTCCTGTACCTTGTTACCGACTGACCGGAGTTATTACCGCAACTCTTTTCCCGTTTGAATCCTATCAGTCCGTGGGCAGCCTCGCGCTCACCCAGATGTGCTTGCCAAAACAGGGAGCGAGGAGCGAGGATTAGAGAGAGAGAGAGAGAGAGAGAGAGACAGAGACAGAGAGAGAGAGAAAGACCGACAGAGAGAGAGAGAGAGAGAGAGAGAGAGAGACAGAGACAGAGACAGAGACAGAGGCAGCAACAATCAACGGGGGCCAGTTGATTTTGTGTGTCCGCGGGGGGAGACCACACCAGTAGCGGCAGTACAAACAGACACAGCGTACTTTAAGTAACCCAGCGTGAGTCTGATTTGTTTGTTTGTTTGTTAGTCAGAACCGCTGAGGGAGGTTCATAAGTCACACACAGTACAACATAGCGAGAGAGCGCGCCGGACTGATGGAGTCGAGAGAGAGCGAGATTTGCGCGTTTGCCGCGCTGACAAGTCGGATGGGTAATTGCGCACACACACATAAACCCGGACGCAGCCCCCGAAAAAAGAAAAAAAAAAACCCACGTCATCACAACACAAATTTCAACCCCCCCTTTCAAGCCAACTCCGCCACGAGAGCCACACAAGAAAGGCGGCGTGCTCGACGGCGGCGGAGGAGAGGGGTGACTGGGGGGCCTTTGCGGCGTCAGCCAGGGGCCACTTGAGGGATTGCCAGTCGGGCAGAGGATTACAGACGTGTTCTGCTTCCCCCCCCCCCATACAATCCACCGTTTTTTTTTTTTTTTTGCCTCTGCTACGGCTAGATTATAGAGCTGAGCTGCGGTGCAATAGTTTTAAGTAGGTATCAACAGTTTTCCAATGTTAAGAGGATCTTAGCAGCCAAATGACACTTCAGCAGCCACCGCGAGACACACACATACTGTATGTAGGTAAGCAGAAGAAGAAGAAGAAGAAGAAAAAAAAAAAAGAAGCCGCAGAGATGGGATTTCTCAAGTGATCTGGCGGTGTGCGCACATGCAAACACGAAGTACTCGTGCGCACGGCGCTCCTGATGGCCAATCGCAAAAGTTGCGCAAACGCGCCATGCAGCGTTTGTGCCATGCGCAAGTGCAAACACACACGCGCACACACACACGCACACACACACACACATGCGCACACGCACACACACACACACGCACACACACCCAAACAACTAGGCTACACACCCAACACATAGACATAAGATGGTCTCTAAGCAGCTTAAGAGCAACATTGAAGGAGGATCTTCAGTTGATTACACGTCAACTGCAACAGGCCACGTTGACAAGTGTTCACCCTGAGATGACAGGTTTGCATGTCTGAACAGTGGAAGAAGCGGCCAAGCAAAACACACTAACTAAACACACACACACACACACACAGCAATACACACACTCATGCATGCATGCGCACACATGCAAGAAAATACACATGAACAAACACACGCACAAACACACGCACAAACACACGCACACACATGTCGAATTCCTTGTATGTACAATCCTACTTGGCAATAAACTTGATTCTGATTCTGACATACACACACACACACACACAGAGCAATACACACTCATGCATGCAAGAAAATACACATGAACAAACACAAGCACACACACACATGCGCACACACACACACACACACACACACACACAAACACACACACACACACCATGATCATGTAGACATTACATTGGCATGCTGAGACCTCAACCTCAGCGAGAGACGGCCTTCTTCTTTGAACTGAGTGAACGATGTGAATCCGGAAAAAAAACGAAGAAAAAAACCCTGAAACGAATAAAGAAACGTTTCAAGCCATGCAGACATGGCCCGGGACGCGCTTTGCTCCAAATTAGCAAATCTCAGTGGTGTACGACCACACTGGAAGACAGCAAGAACACCCCCCCCACCTCCCGCCGCCTTGTTAAAGCCTAGCACACTTCCTAGAAGTTTGTAATAATATATGTATCATTAGGGGCCGAAACAGCAGAGGAGAGCACCAGGAGAGAACAGCAGAGCGCCAATTAACTGGAAATTAAACAACGCACTCTCTAAAGCATCTCTGCCAAATGGCTCGAAAGAAACCCCCCCCCCCCCCCCCCCCCCCCAATTTATATAGATTTAAAAAAAAGACTACTCCTGATGGCTTGGAGACTGATTTGCATAATTTTACATTTCATTTCCATTAGCAGGAATTATTTTCCCACTGCTTCTTTAAACTCCTGGGTCGTGGCCAAAGCACAGGCCTATAAATCTAAGATAGACTTTGACATCAATTTTTGGGTCGTACCCGACAAGGGGATATTTAGCTTGGCACTGAAATGGCACTTTCTTGCTTGGGGTGTGTGCCAAACGCTCACTGTCCTTCCCAAACGTACCCTCTTTTGAGTATCCTCCACGATTGTTGATGGAGCATAAAGTTCTAGTTGTGAAGCAATTTATTATCCATCACATGGTCTATAGTAGACCGTCATACCGGGCTTTCTTTGCCCTGTTTATGAAGGTTTTTCTTTTAATGGCATGCAAATAAAAGGCCGGCTCCTTTTCAGAGCTGTGTTTGTCAGTGTATTCACATTCAAATGCCGTGGCAGACTTGGCTTCAGCCAAATGCATTATCCTCTCACCAAGGACCAAATCCATTCCACGCCTGCTCTAAATAGATGTATTGAATTGACTTATGAATATGGTTTCACATGAAATACATTTTTTTATTTAATTTCCTCTTGATTTCTTGTGCATGTTGAAAGACCCCCGTTCTCCCTTTTAGAAAAATGTAGCAGGAATAAAAACTGTCTATGACCTCCATAAACAATAACACAAAGAAGCATTTCATTCCACACTACATAATAATCCCGGTTCTGACACTCTCCGCTCCATATTTTGTCAAATTAACTTTCTAAATTGGCTTACAAACAATGCTAATCAAACACACCGTCCAGCAGGGAAAATAATTGCAATCAAACATGGAGCCAGAGATCAGACGTGAAACTCGGATCTCGGTCCGTATTTGTTAAATTCATATTCAGCACTGTTGGTGTATGTGTTGACTTTATAAGAATACTATTACAGTCCAATCTAATCTAATTGAATACAAAAAAAGTACAGTTATGCACTTTATCTCGCAATGTTGGATAATCTGTTCTTTGATGAAACAGGTGTACCACCTGACTTCCTAAAAAAAAAAAAAAAAAGCAAAATACAAATCAGATATTAAAAGCTTATTTAAACTGGCAATCTTGAAGATTTCCGTTTAGTTCCTTTTGGCGACACTTATGGCGATAAGCGGTAACTGCAGGTGTTCG
>JAOPHQ010000318.1:0-27500 GCA_030340625.1 Merluccius polli | reverse complement strand
GACAAGTGTTTTGTTCTGCTCGGTTCTGACACAAAGGGAGCGGCCCTACTCCAAAAATATAAGACCATGAAATGGCCCCCCTTTTTTTTATATATATATATATAGCATCGACGTGAGCAAAATGCCAGCTGTCTTTGCCTTTCGCGCCGCTCGCTGCTTGCTCCTCCTTGGGGTACGGTATTCTTAGTCACGTGATGTGACATTCATGAGTAATCACTGTTTGGATAATTATTGTTATTGTTCTTTTGTTTTATTTTTTTTAGATATGTGGGGATATTTTCACAAAGATAAAACCCTTCATTATGAATCTCTTTGGCATATTACTTGAAATGAGTGGCATGGTAATAGTGACATCAGCAATTTCTTCAGGAAAAACAGCAACAACAACGTTTGCAATAGCAAATGCAAGGATTCACCAGACATGTTGCTGGATAAGGCAGACCCCCCCCCCCCCCCCCTATGGAGTTAAGTGATACCTACTCACCAGCCGCCATATGGATGCTGAAATGTTGTCAGATGGTTGGATGATGGAAGGAGCTGTGACACAGTTATGAGGGATACAACCTGGTTGATTAAAACGATTAAAAGTGTAATTGGAGATTATATAGCAAACACTATTTTAGGCAGTGTTCAACCTTAGTTTGTCATGGCTATTAACTACAAAAAAAATCAGCCCTTGAACAACCACATCTCATTCTCCCAAATCTGTATGACAGAAATAGCCGTAGCAAATTTGCTGCAGCTTAGCAAGTAATAGCCGTAGCATCTAGTTTTGCATTTTGTTCTTTAGTTAGGATTTGTCCAAACTTTTAAACCCAACATGGCACAAAAAAACTTACCAAATAATATCAAGTTGGAAGTCCAAGATGTTAGCTAAATAGAAACAATAGCTTTTTGAAACCAAAGTTGAAACCGATGTTTTCAAATATATTCATGCTTGCCAGAAATGCAACACCAATTCCCAGCTGTCTCCTTTCCTTTTGTTTGTCCATTGTTGATTATCATGGCGAGTTAAGTTTCAGGAGGTTATTGTGGTCATGTTTTCCGAGAATGGCGACATGGTTACATTATCGCAAGAGGAAAAGGAATAATTGTAATGGAAAATTAAGTCCATGTTTTCCCTCAGCAAAAAAGAAAAAATGAACAGAGAAAGCAACGGGGAGAAAAAAAAGCCTGGAGCTAATTATTTTAATATTTTTTAATGTAGCGCAAAGAATCAGCTACCACATAACCATACATAGCCCTACGCATTGGAGGAACAATTACCTCGATGCCTGTTATTTTTGTCAGGCTGAGGATTAGTCATGATGTAGTCTGAGATTGTCCCCCCCCCCCCTCGAAAATCAAATCTCAGTGTGGAAGAAGTGAGTAGCCTACTTGTGACTTGTGACTCGTTTATTTCTGCATGCGATGGGGAGAAGGAGGAACAGATGGTGGAGGAAATTGGTGAGATACTGATGCATCAAGCGTGGGTATCTAACAGGTTGTAATTCAAAGAGAGATTGGAATGAACCTACGCAATGAAAGACACACTGCACGCCATTAAAATTCAAGGAATCCTCACAATGGTTTACAACACTGAAATGTGGAAATACACCACACTTCAGAAAGTCCTATACTTGCTGTTAAATGTTTATATTGAAAACCACTCAATGCTGGTGTGTGTGTGTGTGTGCATGTGCTTTTGTGTGTGTGTGCGCATGTGCATGTGCTTTTGTGTGTGTGTGTGCGTGTGTGTTCAGGCAACCAAAGTTGAGTCATACACTGTAATGCTAATGCCGACACATTTGTATTATCTTCTTCAAAATGCCGCATTTTTTTGCATGTTTTTCTTGAAAAACGTCAATTCTGTACACAGCATAATCATCACATCAACCACTTCTGACAATGAAGTCACACTGTGGCGTATTGTTTTCATTGTGTATGTTTTAGTTATATGTTTTGTTTGTGTGCAGTGGGGGGGGGTTGAGAAAATCAAGGCGAGAGACACGCTGAACAAACATGCCCAGGAGAAGAGGCCACCAAATACATCATAGAGCACGATTCCCATGTTGTCTGTAATCTTTGCGGCGGCATACATCCCTTGTCTTGTCAGCCCGGTCCTAGGTAGCATTGTATAATAAAACCATTATTGTTAAGTTGACATATGGCTCCATATGGTGCCCATGAATCCTACACATCCCGAGGAATGGCAGGCATGTCAATTTAGGTGTCGGATTAGGACAAATTTTGGGCAGAAGGCCAACTCAGCATCAAAGGTATAGCATTGGATGGATTGGGTTAAAGGTTAATGTGTGTGAAGAAAATCACATACAAACACGCTCGCACACGCACCCCCTCTCCACACATGCACACACACATACACACACACATGCACACAGCCATGACAGCCAGTGGTCCAGGTTGTGCCCATCGTCAGAAATATTGATTTTATGTTGTGTACATAAACATATACAAAACAGTAAGAAACACACACTGCACACACTACTATGCTTACACACTGAACACAGTAAAGGCAGTAAACGTCGGCTAATAACATGAGGGCACTTGTTGGGAGGGAGTCCATGGGGGTATAAATGGTCCATCCTGTCAGTTGTGTTTTTCTTGGATCCTAGACATTAAATAAGCACTCTCTTTAGAGGACGGGAAGGACATTGGAAACCAAGGACAAATGATATTGACCTTGTATCGTATTTTCCTAATTGTCCTTGTTGTACTTTATTAGCTGTATTGCTTTATAGCCATCCTGTGATACCCCCTCGCCTCCACCGCCCCCCTTTTTTTAATTTTACTTCCGTCTACCTTTTTATAGCGTCTCCATTTTTTTCTTTCCTCTTGTTATCTCCATTGTGGTCGGACTCCCTCTCTCTCTCTCTCTCTCTCTCTCTCTCTCTCTCTCTCTCTCTCTCTCTCTCCCTCTCTACCTCTCTCTACCTATTTCTCCCTGCAGTCAGTCTGGCACTATCTTTCTTTTGACTGTCCCCCAATGTCTTGACATTTTATTCTTCATCTCTTGGTTGATTGCTCCTTATGCTTCTCATCTGTCTCTATCTTTCTTGCCTTCCCACCTACCACCTTCTATCAGATAATCAAACAGGACTCGAGACGACAGTGGCCCAGCGCTGCCATTGACCACAGAGCATGTTCCAACATTGATGTTGGCAGAATAGCAGGGGCTTCTGCCAGTTCCCAGCCAGTGATCCAGCCACAGTCCTGCATCACTGTCTCTAACCTGTAATTGTTAAGTTATGTCCTTCCAAAATGTCACCCTCCATTCTCTGAGCCATCGCGTTAAGTTAATTGACCTGAGTTTGTTCATTGTGTTCAATGTGGTAATTATTTTTTCCTGCTTATTGAAGTTGTTTCATTTGTTCGTCTTTACCCGGTCTTCACATGTCTCATCTGTGGTTGTAGCCCCTTACCCCCCCCCCCCGCCTAGCCACCAGGTTCCCAAGAGGTATTAACCATTAACCATTGGCCGCAGGTTTTCCCCCAGATGCCTCACTACCATGGACCTAGAGCAGCCCAAACGAAGACCGTTGGATGCCCCAGCTCCACCTCTCCAGCTCCAGCAATGTGCTGTTAAAGTAGTTATGGTATTAGGGTCCCACCCGAGGAGGAGGCACCTGGAGTGGGCTTTTTGTTCCACAGAAAACACCCCGTCGGCCAGTCAGGTGTTGAACACAAGGAGGAGTGTTGGTTATTTTTGGACTAACTAATAAGACTTTGTAATTTATGTAAGTAGGACATGCAACATTTGTCAATTTTTAGAAAGAAACAACTATTTTTTTTCTTCAGTTCTTCAGTTCAGTTTGTGTTCTTCAAAGTTCTTCAGTTCGTGGAAGATAGTCTGAATAACGGTCAGGGCTTGTGTTGACTTTGTGGCCGAGGTAGAAAGAGAGTCAAACTGAGTCAAACTGAATTTGTCATGCGGGCAGAAATTCGTCAGTCGATTTGTCAAACCATTCCATTATACAAAAGAAGGTGAGTAAAACGGGGGAGAACAAGCAGAAAGGATCAGTTACAGCTGACTACATTTCTCCCAGATATACTTTTCTTACATAACATTTCACTTGACTTTGATAGACACAAATCCTTTTATAGAATAAATTACCCCCCGCATATACATCGTCTGGTGTCAAGACAGGTTCCTTTTTTTTCTCTCTTAACATAATCCCACATTTCCGCTCTCCAGACTGCTTTTTTTTCTCTCTCTCTCTGACTCTCATGTGAAATGAAGGAGTAACAAAAAAAGCCTGTAAAGCCAAGTCATTTAAAAGCACTGGGCTCTGATTCTCATCTAGATCTTATTCGCCCGGGTCCCACGGAGACTGTACATTCAGCCCGCTCTGGGAAACCCTCTTTTTTTTTCTCCGTCTCTCTCCAGTATTTCACGACTGGACGGTCTCAGAGCACATATGGTAAAGCAGTTCTGTCCGTCCTGCGGGACGGCTTTACATCCGATCTTTATTTGAATGAAAATCCTGTCACAAGAGATACCATACATGCAGGCATGATGTGCGTAACCCCGCTTGTGGACTCACAGGTGCTATTTAACGGGTAGGAAGCGGGTAGCCTATCTCTTGAAACTCTACGTGAACTTTTGCCAGCACTTGTTAAACCGCTGCAGACTTTGTAATGAGGTAATAATGTCGAGGTCTGCTTATTTGATAAATAAACCTGTGCACAGGCACGCCACTTGTTATATGACATTTAAACCCGAGAGATCTCTTCTTACCAGCGCCTTTGCATACACCAGGAGAGGTTGGGACGTCTTGATTACCGCCCCTGTACTAGACATTGATTTCAGTATTTTCCCACGTCATTCTGACCAAGCTCTGGCAGTTGCTCATGCTTGTCCCTGTTAGCATTGAGTCGACCGCGAACCGCAGCCTGCAAAGCTTCGTCCGCTAAACAACACTGTGCGTAAACTCACGATAATGACCGAAGTAAACCAAGACGGCTGGTGAGTGGGTGACTCGCTGTTTCAAATGTTGTGCCTGAAAAGGGTATGAATACCGCAGCTTGTGCACTGCAGGCAGATCAATGGAACAAGGCTATTCAGTTCAGTCAATACCACTCTTCGCACTCAATATGCAAGATAAGCCCCAAAGTATGAGGCATTGCAAAATTTAATATACTGCCAAAACATTGAAAAAAACGCACAGCACACAGCCTTAGAGAGCGGCGCGCACACACACACACACACACACACACACACACAGATACACATACACAGGAATTCTGGGAGGATTTGCACCCTCATCTTGACCTTATTGGTAAACAGGCCTTTCCAGGATTCTGGGCAAACTCAATAAAACTAGCCCAAAAACCTACTCTGCTCTATGGAGTCCCTGAGGAAGAGGGGGGCAGACAGAAAGACAGAGAGAGAGAGAGAGAGAGAGAGAGAGAGAGAGAGAGGGTGGGGAGAGAACAACACAGTGTGAGGAAAGCATAAGAGAGAGATCAAAGATAAAGGAGAGAGAGAGAGCGAGAGAGAGAGCGAGAGAGAGAGAGAGAGAGAGAGAGAGAGAGACCAGTGGTGGAAAAGTAATTCGGCACTAGGAGGAGAAGTTGTGTCTCAGCTCTCTCAGCCTCTCCAGCGGTAATGAGCCTCAGATTACAAGCGTATCCCCCCGACCCTGACATGTGCAAAAGGCATTACTGGCGAAGCCGGCGAGCGCTTTACACATAGAATCAGCTCATCATTAAAACATGTTGCCCAAAGCCACAATGAGTGAAGATGGGAACATGTTGTTCCTGATTTCTTTCTTTCTTTCTTTTTTTTCTTCCCAGAGACTGATAAAGAATGATTGAGGGGGCGATATTTTATGTTATTAAAGCACTTAATTTGTCTACCGACCTTCTTGTAGTGCTAATTACTTTCTTCTTCTTTTCTTTTCTTTTCTTTTAGAGATGAATATGGAGAAACATGACAGATGAAGTAATTATCTGTTGTGGTATATTTAATTCTACTTAAAAGCTAATAAATACATAGTACATATTTAAATGGTAAGCATTTTTAGCATTTGCATATTACAATGATAATGCAATAATGTATAATAATAATAATAATAATAATAATAATAATAATAATAATAATAATAATGTAATTAATGTGTACAATCTTTACTGGTGCCTAATGCAAAGTTTTCTGGTTTTCAGTTTCCATCTATTAGACGAAAAAGAAAATGTTCATGTGAGGTGACGTATTAATGTAATAATCTCGAAGATTATTATGTAAATAAATGTCTGTTAGGTCACTATCTATCACCGAATGAGGGAACGCAATGGTGATTGAGCCTATGGCCTGCTGATGAAAGACTTGCATTTGCAGTATTATGAACGTTACGAACTGGGTGGCCAAAGAGAACGAAACGGAAATCTTAATGCTTGATGCATCATCAAGTTCGAGATCGTGATGATCTCAAACTTGATGATGTCAAGTCAAGTCAAGCCAAAGAACAATTGGTTTTCCTTCAACCTAAACATTAGCAGATTCAAATCTTTCTCACGTACAATGTACAATGGTTTGGATTTGTTTCTATTGCTGTAACCCAGAGGCTGTGGCACAATAGCAAACGGGGCTGTTCTTCTCAACAGGTTTGTTACAGAGGGACACCGGATGGAGACTGAAAAATAGAACGAGGAAACAAATGTGAGCTAGTCTCTCGAATTAAACTCTCACTGCTTCCCTATAAGTCACTGCCAGGGAAAGCAAGTGCCCCAGGTCCTTGAATATTCTAACGTAGCACACACACACACACACACACACACACACACACACACACACGCACACACACACACACACACACGCACACACACACAAGCGCAAACACAAGCACAAACCCCCCCCCCCCCCCCACACACACACACACACACACTTGAACAGAAACTTGCATCACATTCTAGTACAAAATGATAGCCGGTAGAGTACATGCTCACTGGTAAGGTCAAAGCTTAGCTCCCTCATCACAGCCAGATGTTGCAGCCTGAGCGACTCCAGCACATTCGGTAGAGAGGTCTGGAGTGCTTGGGTCTGTAGGCTATGGGGTTCTGTGATCAGTATGCATTACACATATTATGCATGCAGTATACAACATGCACTCATTATCTTGTGTGTTTGGTGTGTGTGTGTGTGTGTGTGTGTGTGTGTGCGCATGTGCACATCTTCAACTGTCTGAACTATGTTTTATTGTTAAGCATTCAATGCATTGTCTTATTGTGAAGCATTGAATCAACTTTGTCCCTAAAAAAATAAATACCTTTTTTTTTTTTTTTTGGACGAAATTAGGTTTCCATTAGCATAAAATGAGCAATCGAACATTTAGTCGGTTGGTTCGTATGAAAACATTTGTATCTAATCTATTTGTTCAATCTAATTGTCTATCCCGTAATTGCGTGTGCTTTGCGACTCGAGGGACCCCCCCGAAATCTAGTAACACGACACCGCAAGTAGGCAGGTCATTGAAACAAAGTGGGTATACATTTGCCACGGATTGTATGCATGCCTCAGTGGAGCCGCATCCCACAGTCTCCACAATTCAGGCTGTCATTGTGCTCTGCTATTTCACTGTGCAATGAACCACCGATGTCATGCCATCGCACCACATTTCACCATGGGCAAGGATGCCTCCACACACACACACACACACACACACACATGCACACAAACACGCGCACACACACACACACACACACACACACATTGACACACACATACACACACATAGACACACACACCGCACACAGGAAATAGCGTGCAGGCATTTTTTTTATTCTGAAAAATGTGAAATGTACCTAATGCACAAGGGAAATACCGTGCAATTTCGGCGAGCGCTGTAGCAAGTCACTCGTGGACCAGTGTAGAATACCTAAAATGCCATTAGATATTCTATTTTAGTGCGTTTAGCAATCGCTTCGTGCAAGTCAAACCATAAAGCATATTGATGCTTCTTCTTTTTTTTCTTTTTATATTTGGCTACAAGGCGTCTTCTCTTTTAAATGGAAAGGTGAACATATACCGGATATAAAATGCAGATGGGCTCAGCGCTATAAATCTATCCAATCTCGGGTTCTACCACCGCGTCCCCGTCCCCCCCACCTTCTTCCTCCGCTGTCTATCACTACATCCATCAAGATGGTGCCGCTTTGCTTCGCTGAACATCTGGACGGGCAGGGCCCTGTTGTTCTGGCCACCGCCGCGTCGCCTTCCTTCCTCGCCTCTCGTGCAAATTCACCTTTTGTAGACGACATTGAAAGGCAAGGGGGGATTGCATTGTCGCCCCATGCAACTCCATGTAATGAAGCAGAAATGGGCTGATGAAGTGCTGCCGAGAAGAACCAGAGTCACATATGTGATACGGTGTAGCAAGAGTCAAGTCACTACACAAGTTACCCATCAGTCCGTTTTCTGCAGGAGAAAATTGCATTCTTGACAGCAGCCGAATGTTTGTCACCACGGGCCGCATGTCCGACTTTATCAAACAGTTTACCTTGTCTGAGGTGTCCAGAAAATACATTGTGCGCCTATCGAATTTTTATTCTTTTATTTATACCCCAAGAAGTTAGCAACTGCCACTCTCGGGTTATCAGAGGGCTTGTACATTTATTTTCCTCTCGTTTGGAGAACAACAAAATAACAGCTTGCCGAATCAATTATTTGTGACTTTCTCCTCAGAATCTGAGGAGAGCGAAACTTGGGGTGATGCAACAGTGCTGCAATGGCATATTAACAATTCCATGACCATCATGCATTTCTTTTAACAAGATTTCAGCACTCATTTCTGATGGTTCTTGTGTTTTATATATTGCATTTTCAGCCCTGGGGATAAGAAATGCACACATTATTGTGTGTTTATTGATTGAATGAAAAATAGCTCAATAAAACATATTGTTGAAATCCAATGAACATATTTCCATAAAACATTTCTTGTCGACATCAAAAACCAAATGAAGTGTAATGACTATACATAAACACTAACGGCGTACACTTCACAGCAAGTCGCTCATCCTATGCAACCTTTGTTTGCCTTACCGCTAAGTAATCACCCGATGTACATTTAAAACATGCAGCAATAAGAGTAGATGTAATGCTGTGCAATACTGTACATTAAGAATACACATATGGCTTCTGTCCAGACAGATGGTTCAATGCCAACATAAGCTTCCTGTCATGTTGTGGCAATGGACAGCAAGACAATATAATTTCCATTATACTTCCAAGATCCATGCCAAGCAGCTTGAGAAACACATGTTTCAAAAACATAACACGGAGGGCTTGGAGTGAACAGTGGTATTGTCTACCACTAAGGGAGCCAAAGGATGTCAAATATTAATATTCTCAACAATGGATCTACACGTATAACTGTGATAAAGTCTGTGTGTGTGAGGGGGGTATCTTAAAGACAAGAACTTTGCGCAGACGTTTCACAAGAAGCAATTACTCATCCGTTGTATCCAATGGACACGTGAGTCAGAGGAAACAGATGCCAATTGTGGCGCGTTTGGTCTTTGAGCGGCGCACTCATACAGGCAATGGCTCACAGGTATGAGCCACGAGCCATCTGCACCCCTTTGTAGTGAGGACGGCAGATCTAAACAGTACAGATGTCAGATTAATAAATGAAATGCCATCTTTACTATTAGCTAATGAGTGCAAGAAGGCCTTGGGGGGGGTATGAAATATTCACACGTATTCACTCACACGCGCGCATGTTTTCGACACGGATATGACCAGATGTACATTTACTATTTTGACTGAAGTTACACCTTATATCGGCATGTGTGTACAAGCAGAAACCTATTGTAGATTGCATATATATATATATATATATATATATATATATATATATATATATATATATATATATATATATATATATATATATATACTGTATATATATATATATATATATTCGCTGGTTAATATTTGATTGAATAGCCTTTTCATTTTGCCATACGCTGTGCTTTCAGTGAAAACACCAAGGGAATGATTTTTCTTGTTTTATTTGATGCAATAGAAATCTGGAAAATGTTGTTGCCAGAGGACAGACATACACACACACACACACGCACACACACTGCTATCATGCCCGTTAAGGTCCTATCTCTCATATGAGAGCGAGTGAGAGCCCTTTAACCACACTCGGAGGTCTAATTTCCATTTTGACTTCAAGTGAATGGACGCACGCACACACACACACACACACAAATGCACACGCACACACTCACACACTCACACACAAATGCACACACACACTCACACACAAATGCACACACACACACACACACTCACCTACAAACATACATACACACACATATAAACACACTCGCCTACACACACACACACACGCACACACACTAGCATTGATATTCCACGTGCACCTGTCAACTGTAACAAGACATTGCAGTTCTTGACCTTTGAAATGCTGAAAGTGTAGCTCATCAAATTTCTGGGATGCTGATGTGTGTGTGTGTGTGTGTGTGTGTGCGTGTGTGTGTGTGTGTGTGTGTGTGTGTGTGTGTGTGTGTGTGTGTGTGTATGTATGTGTGTGTGTGTGTTACCCCCTCCTTAAACCTGGGCTGTACACAACATGGACTGAACACCTGCTGCTCCGGCAACTGGGATGTCAGTGTGCAGAGGAAAGCTTCATAAATATATATTAGAGTGAGCACCGATATTAAACTAGGGAATAACCCAGGGAATGATCTCACTAGGTCGCTCTGATCTGGCCTCACTTCTGCATCCCTCTCCCTCCCTCTATCCCTGTCTCTCGGTCTCACTATCCCCCTCTCCCTCCCTCTATCCCTGTCTCTCGGTCTCACTATCTCCCTCTTTTTCCCTCTCTCCATGCCTGTCTCTAGTTCTCACTATCTCCCTCTCTCATACCTTATCATCTATCTACCTTTATCGGCAGAAAGATAAATATATATCTTGATCTATCTTTCTATATATGTCTATTATATCCATTGCTCAAAGTCACATTAAAAAGACGGTTGAGGATAGCAGGACCTGAGGTCGACAATGCTAGATCATTACATGCTGTTTATTTGTTTTTATGATTTATTTTTTAATGGACAGCTGAAAAGGGAAGCGGGTTGTTGCGGTATGTTTTCATGACAATTGCTCCCTTAAAGACTGGTAGTACTGTGTCAGAGTAAATACATATTTATTTGAATCTAAAAGAAACACTAATTAGATTTGCCTGACAAGATGATTTATTGATTTGTATCAGTAGTATGTTTTAGGGGCCAAAGACAGATGGACAGCTGTTTTATCATTTCAGTGTGTGGGAATAGACCTACCTTATGAGGTGTTATCATGAGAACAATATATATATATATATTCCATATTATAGGCCCTGTGGTGGCATGTAAGGTGTCTATGACCTAGGCACTGAAACCACTAGACCACTGGGAATAGACTAAAACCTGGCTGAGAAAACATATATTTGTTGCTGCCTGTGAGGCCAAAAAGGTTTCTTCCATTGGCAGCAGGGACTGAAGTTATGTAGCAAATTGTCAGTTTTCATCTGCAGCAGGCAAATTCACCGTGACACTTTGTACCGGTGAGTTTTCGCCAGTGTGAAGCCTCTCCGGGTCCATTCAAATATAGACTAGTCACCTTAAAGCAGAACCAAAACCCCCACACCACTTGTATATTGGTTTGGGTTAGAGGACTCCCGCTGTAGTTTAAACACATGTTATTGCATGCATAACCTCTTATTGGCTGATATGGTCCCCTGGTGATGAGGCGTTGATGTGACACATCTGTCCTCCGCTTATTGAGACTGAATTAAAGCTGTGTTTACTGCGGGAGCAGGCGGCTCTGCTCCCAGTTTGGTTCTCCTCAAATCCCGGGGGGGGGGGTTCGCGGCATGTGGCCAAAGGGTCCGGAAAATTATACAACTTTTACTTTATTTTATTTTATTTTTGTAATTTATTACAAAAAATGTTAAAATAAAACAAGCGTCCCTTTGAGATAATTACTCACGGCGTAATTTTTGTCAAGGGGCACATAACTTGAAGGTTCATTGAGCCAGGAGGGGCCACACAAGATGTCCAATGCATGTTTTATAATACATTTCCTGGCAAGCAATACAAGGACAACATGTTTTTTTCAGGTACATGTTCAGTGTGTTAGATTCAGGGGTCCCTATAGCCTCTTCTAGAGCTAACGTGTGCCCCGAAATCGGGGTAACGTGAGGACGTCTTTGTTGCAACAAATCCATTTTTCATGAGGCCTAAGACGATGAGCCTCAGTGGTTTTAGTGAGATTTCCAGGGATTTATTGAAGCAGTAATCAGGAGATCTCCCACACTGCGATCAACTTCACACCACTGGACATACTCCTTCTGGGCAGTTTAAAGTGTCATTCCCCATCACGGCCATTATGGCGGTAATTCAAACCCATAGCAATAAAATAATAAAAAAATAAATAAAAAATGATTTGGGATATCATAAAAAGAAGAACAGTCAATCAGAAACATTTTGAGATGGAGGCGGGAGAAAATGGTGATGTCTTTAACGATTTCATAATCCATAGTGAGGAATTTGCATTACAATGAAGGGGGAGATTGACTCGGAGGGGGAGTGGAAATCCATATGCTTTTGGAAAGTGAATTTAGAGCCAAATCCAGTGGTTAATACCAGAGCAGGTTAAGGGGGGGACCTTGGGGGGGGGGGGGGTGGTGGGGGGGGGGGGGTGGTGAGGATTGTGCTGGCAGTGGCAGTGCTGGTATTTCATGTGGTAATCTAGGATCCAGCAGTCCTACTCTGTAAAACCTCTGGGGGGAGACGGCGCAGAGCCTGGGCCGGAAACCAGAAACTGCAAGGGGCGGAGCTACGCCGTGTTTCCTGTTTTCTTATTCAGATATTATACCGAAGAACACTTGTCTGCGCGGGTGGATGAAGCGTTCAGAAGAGGATTTTCATAAGTGTATTTCTACAGTGGCCAATCTACATGGTGTTGATTTACAACCATTACAAGCACTTTTTACTTTAGTTTACTACTGCCGGCCGAGTTTATGTTTGCCAATTACACGCTTACAGCAACATGGTTGGTCGAAACAAAAATGAAGCGAAAGAAAGTGAAACGTCCCTGTTCACCCAGATTGGAGCTAGTCTGCCAATATGAGTGATCTAAAGTGTGATTTGTGAGACTACTCATGTGGTAAGTATCCTGTAGAAAACAGGGGGGAGGTAGAGGGGGGAGGTGGATGGGGAGGTAGGGGGGGGGGGGGGGGGCATTGAGACACAAGGGAGATCTTGTCTACTCAACGCCCAACGCTCATTTAAATTCAAGTCCAAAAAATAATTTAAACCATCTTCTCGATTCAATAATGGCTTTAAGACATGCTATTCTCGTCAACGTGTGCTCATTAGCAGCAGAGATCTGAGCATGGCAGATGTTACAAGCTAGGCTGTAGCAACTGACACGCTGAAAACATTTGCTTTTTTTTTCATTTGTTTCTTTTTTAGATTTGCAACAAAACATGCAGGCCTTGAAACTAATTCTGCCTTTACATTTGTTTGGTCTGTAACCTGTGTGATGATTTTGTTGTATTCACCACTCTTTATGCAATTTAAGTATACAGGCAAAATGTCTCAATGCAGATAACATAATTAAAATATAAAAATTTGGGGTGTGCATGTGTTTCTTTTTTCAAAGCGCAGCCACTTCTGCAGCCAATAGCTGCACCAATGGGGGGAAGCCACAGCCAAAATAAAGGGCAGCAAGTTGATGCGGGGAGCCTGGCCTGCACCCGGTAACAGCGTCATGCTGAACAGTGGAGCATCTTTAAATCTCAGGTAGTTGGAGCCACAGTACTATTACAAGTGTTTACTATTTAGTCATTTAACAGATGCTTTTATCCAGAGTGATTTTTGGTTTTTGGTTTTTTTGATTTTGATTTTTTTGATTCTTGGTTTTGTTTTTCAGATGCATGTCATTAAGGAGTAGGTGAGGCAGTGGTTCCCAACTTTATTTGGCTTAGGCTTTAATTTTTGCAAACCCAACTTACATTTTTGTGTGTCTGCCTTCCTTCGCAGTGGTGCATCACGGCGGCCTGCCTCAAGCCTCGCAATGCGGTCTTTAGGTACACTCTTAGGTCCTGAGTTTGAATGCACTTCTCGGAAACATAAAGCCACCATGGCATTTCCATTGCTTGACACTCAACAATTAAGTCGCAGGGGCTTTCTCCCCCCATGCATTCTGAGCATACATGCGCACGGCATGTCTTCCTGTTAAAATGACAGAGCCTCACAACAAATGACAAGAAAGGGGAACAAGTGCATTCTGGCTAACGCCGCCACTCTAGGCCGTATTTAATGTAGGTCTTTTAGATTTGACATTTTGACGGTATACACTTACACACTACACACCGCTAAGCTTTGATTTGATTTGTGAAAGATTGTATTTATAAGTGTGCCTTTTTTTCCTACTTGTCTCCTTTCTTCAAGTCTTAAACCTACCATTACTGGTGTATGGGCAGGTCATTGGGGGCGGATGAAGAGAAACATCTGAATGGAGAAACACATTTGTCCGTGTTCTTTCCTTTATTTTTTAGTCATTCATCAACATTCGAATGACGTGTAACCACTCACAGCTGTATTTCCATCTTGGATCTCAAGGAAACATTTCTGGGCAATTTCTGTTCCTTGTTTTGTTTGAACGACTCGAGTGTTTTCAGCATTTTTAACACAATTTACCATATAAGGTATGTTAGACAACAGTCTGGTTAATGAGCAAAATATATTTTAAAAAAAAGGACTTGAACAGATACAACTGAAATGGACAACAGGCTCAGGAGAACATAAAAACACATTGGGGGGTGGGGGCTATAAATAAGCTTCAAGGAACGCACTGTACTCGTAAGTACGCTGTGAGTCAATCAAACTTGATCTATGTATTGACATAAATGAAGGAAATGTGATGCTATTCTTCCTCCAGCCCATCGACACAAACCGTGTCTTCTGCAGCCTCAAAACTTCGGTTGGGTTTAGCGCGACGAGCACAAAAGGCGGAGAGAAAAGAGAATACACCTTAGAGCGTCTTCTGAGCACACCATCAATTAACATGCTGGATATTAGGGAGCACCTTAACACATCAGCACTACATTACGCCCCACGGTTAAGACAATATATGGAGTCACAAAGCTGATATATTGCCCACCCCAAGGGGTATCCATCTTGCACAACAGACAATGGAGCTGCTGAAAGCTGTAAAATCCTATCAGACTCAACCATTCGTCTGTAATTAGGAAAATAATGAAAAGGGCCTATGTGTATAACGTCAGGGGCAGGAGACTGGATTGGATTCTCATTGATTCAAAAGTCAAACGTGGTATGAGGAAAAGTGTTTTGTATTTTTCGGGGTGTAAGACATATTTTTCAAAGTAAAAGCCCATCTCCACGATATGTAATTCCATATGCTAATGGAGAATGCGATTCTTAATTTCATGGATATGCTAATCTTCATTTATTTTTAATTCCTATATTTCCCATGTTGCCAAATCAAATGAGGGCTGTATATTATGAAGAGCACTGTTCAGCTCACCATTAAGGATTAATCTGACGTAAAACTCAGTTTAGTATTTTGCTTTTACTTTTTATTGTTCGATTCTTATTGTTACCAATCATGTTTATTACTATTCTTACTTGTTTTAGTATTATTGCTAAAACAATAAAAGGCTATTATTAAGGCTATTAATTTTAAACAATGGTTTTCCTTATTTAATCATTAAACATTACCTTATGTGGTGAACACCCTGACACACATGCACATAGGCTCCATAGTGCACAGCACTATGGAGCCTATGGAATGTTCGTTTAGAAATAACTTCTGACTGTTTTTCTCAAAACACAAAGTTTAAAATGTGCCTGCTGTATGTATGTGATAACAATATTATTTGAGGTTCAACAGCAGCATGTTTTGACGATAAATGTTCAATCTCATGGCAAAATGTCCTCACTTCCCCTGGACCTTGAACTCAGAAGGTTCGAGTGCTAAGCCTCAACCCATCACCTTAATTCAACTGCCAGGCCGAGTCCTTAAAATGACCAATTTATCAGATGTCCGGCTTATCATAAAATGCCTGCAATTGGTTGGGGGATGAAAAATTGGACCTCCTATAGATTGGGTTCGGGTGAGTACTGCTTGACGATAAAAAAAAAAAGGAGAAAAGTATTGCAAAAAGAAAAAGGTCAGTTTCTGAATTTGAGATTTAGTGAAATACATAATGAAACCAGATTAAAAAAAGTTGGTGTTGCGAGGATAAACAATATATATTCAGTTGTTGCAGAATATTTTTGGGATTGAAACCGCAGGTTAAAATGCACCTTGACCGTGAAGGGGGAAATAAAATCACCAAGACGCTGCAATTACATAACGGCACACAACAAACACAGACAATATTTGGCAGGACATTGAAGTGGCAAGTTTGTTCATTTCATTGCAACCTAATTCTCAGAAGCAATTCCCTCACTTGGAGGGGGGATGGGGGGGGGGGGGCAAACAAACATTTAATATCGGAGGGAATGACCGTAAAATATCACAAGAAAAAAAATCATTGTAATGTCTATTGCATGACATCACCATGTCTAGAGCGCAAGCAATCTGTGTGAAACAATATTACAAGACACATAAAACAAATTCGCGCCAACCAAAAAAAAAAAAAGCAAACACACCACCGCCATTCTCGGCGTGTCAGCCGCAGCCCTACAGTTAGACGGCCCGTCGCTGACCTTTTAAGCACAATATCCCTCAGTCCTCGTGACATACACAATATTCTTTCCTTCTCCCCCCCACCCCCTCCATTTTTTTTCTTTTTCACGCCACACTTTGAGGACAAGTCAAAGTCAAAGTGATACCTCATGCCACGTGCGGGCGTCTCGATTCATTTTCTCCCGACTTCCAATTTAGAGCTCCAGAAAGAAATAAGTAAAGCCCCGTGGCTCTGGCCTCTGCTGCAGGGCCGGTGAATAATGGTGGCTATTAGTCGCTTATAAGGTAGACCCAGTAGCAATTTCAGCCGCGGGGCTGTTTAATATACACACACACACACACACACACACACAAAACAGTGGAGGGTATCTTATATGCATGTTTTTACATGTGAAGGAATAAGCACACCTATATATATATATATATATATATATATATATATATATATATATACAAAAATGAATATATATTTCTCTTTCTCTGCCTCGCTCTCTTTTACAGTTTCTTCTTTAGTGTCTCATCATTGCACACTCATAGACGCAGACGGACTGCAGCATCTACTCATGCACAAGTCATTTACCACACATGCCGTCGAGTTCATACGGGAGGTTAAGTGGTTTTAGAGTAATGGCGAAATGCCTTGCAACCGTGCGTTTCCGTTTTTGCATTTTCATTTTATTTTGTTGCTGTTTCTTTATTATTTCATTTTTTTGTCATAATGAGTTTGCAGTGTTACCTTCCAGAATCATAAAAGTAGTCTCAATGGCTCAATTGTTAAAAGTAATAACAGATTGACCCTGAACTAATCAAGGACCCAGAAGTTCGACAACGCTGGAGCCGAACTTCTGGGGGGGGGGGAGACTCCACAGCGCCTGGGCCGGAAACCAGAAAGTGGGAGGGGGCGGAGTTACGCAGTGTTTCCTGATTTGTTACGGACATATTCTTCCGAAGATAAACTCAGAAGATTTTAAACCTTTACAGACACTTTGTCTAAGGAAGGACGTTGGTGTCCGGACGGGACGTTTTAGCTCGTCTTCCCACCGGCAACGGGAAAAGTTTATTTTACCGGTGCTGGCCGTGTATGTAGACGATGCTATTGTTTTAGCTATCAGTCCTCATGACAGGTCGGCCATGTCATGTTTGTAGTGGTTCGGCCGGTCAGGTTGTTTTCCAGTAGAGACCTACCCCAAGTATCGTGCGTCTACAGATCCACGCCCCCCAGCAACAGGATTGATTGAAATAAACGTGCAGCGAAACGAAAATTAAACACCCTGTCCACCTAGATTTGAGCTTGCCTGCCGCCAGACTAATTTCACGTCTGATTTGTGAGACTATAACTCTGAACTAGTTCAACTAGCAAAGGGATTGAGCTCAATAGAGACCGTATAAGAGCGAATAAGGTCAAACGGGAAAAAAATAACTATTAAACAGAATCAAGGTCCAGACACAGCATTTTAATGTGCTTCTGGATGTGTTGTTGCTGATGTGAAATATGCTGCTCCAGTATAATGATCCATTTAGCTAGTTTGCCTGCCAGGGGAAATGGGGTGGGGGGTGGGGGGGGGCGGTATTATTTATCTATCTCATGTAGTGTTTGTTTCTCTGCTCCTACCCTCAAATTATTTCAATCAAAACAACAAATTAAGTGCAATTAACTGCAAGCTAAAATGTGCCCAAACAACTTATACAAAATCATTATGAGGGACAATTTCTCTTTCTCTAGTCTATTCATCTCCCCCCTCCATCTCTCTCTCTTCCTCCATCTCTCTCTCCCTCCCCCTCCCCCTCTGTCTCTCTGTCTCTCTCTCTCTCTCTCTCTCTCCCTCCATCTCTCTCTCCCTCCCCCTCTGTCTCTCTGTCTCTGTCTCTCTCTCTCTCTCTCTCTCTCTCTCTCTCTCCATCTCCCTCTCTCTCTCCATCTCCCTCTCTCCCTCACTCTCTCTCTCTCTCTCCCTCTGTCTCACTCCCTCCCTCTCTCTCTCTGTCTCGTTCCCTCCCACTCTCTCTCTCTCTCTCTCTCTCTCTGTCTCTCTGTCTCTCTGTCTCGTTCCCTCCCTCTATATCTCCTCCATGCGCACTCAGAGAGCACTCAGGATAAACTTCACACTACATTAATTAAATCATCACCTAAGAGCTGAGTATTGATTTTCTGTAATGGCTTTACAAATCTATCGGACACCTCTCTGCAGGGATAATTAAAAAGAATGCGTATTTGCAATAAATCATCCATAAAAGGGTTAAAAGTACCCCTGTATGCCGGCCAATGGCGCGCCTGGCTACAACGTCAACAAACAGACTACAACGCCCCGTGTCCCACCCTAGCCCTGTCAGTAAATGCACACATTTTTTTGTTCATGTTGTCAACCACAGGGAAGCCTACACAACAGGTTCAGGTTCAAACACACACACACGCACACACACACACACACACACACACACAACCAAATGAATCCAAACAGAATTTAATGGAGCGCTGGACAGTTAATGATTAGGAAACAGTTTTAAACAGTGTAGACTGGGATGAATGGTGTCTATAAAGGTTGACCCGGTGATGTGTCAACAGGCTCGTTCCTGTTGCCACTTAGCGGCAGCTCCCACCTGAAGCTATATGACATGAGCCTAATGGCTAAGGCTCGCACAGCATGGAAGAACAGCAGGACTGGAAGTCTGTTGGCTCCTTGTCTGCACAACATGTATAGTTATGGGTGAGTCCCTGCCAATGTGACCTTACCCAGAGAAGAGTCTGTGCCCCATGAGACCCCTGTTTGTTTGTATGTGTGTGTGTGCGTGTGTGTGCGTGTGTGTGCGTGTGCGTATGTGCGTGTACATTGTATAAGTGGCTGTCTCCAAAAAGTACAATTTAAAAGAAGTCAGAAAACGAAGCCCAGAGATGATGGCGTGTGGAGCTATTGATTTGGTCAAACAGGAAATAAGGTCAATACCATTGTCAAATTGATATATCATTTGTCTTTATAGAAAATCAATCTGGCCGAATTCAATTAGTGAAGTGATGTCACTCGACATATGATCCTGAGGGCCTTGTCAATCATTAACTTAGAATTATATTTTCCTCTCCAAAGCGGATAATATAAAAATGTGAAATATTAATGAACATAATGAAAATGGTAATTAGAAATCTGACTATAAACCAATATATTTATGCATCGTGTATGTTAATTCATGTGTTAAAAGAATAATATGTTTCCCTGCGAATTTAAAATCATTCACAATGAGGTTTAAAGAAGCAAACATAACATATTTCCGGGGCGATAACGAGGGGCTGGCAGGGAAATTGAGATATACCGCGTATATCATGCTTCCTTCACACTAGGATGCCGGTGGCTGTGGGAAGGTGAGTTTGTCATTGAATTTGTCATGTAAATGTATTCCGCTCACACCTTATATCATAGTAATTACAGCCTACTTCCACCGGGGCCAGGCCTGTGATTTAAGACGAGAGACTGTGTTTTACAATGCTCCTGTTTTATTCGTTTTCTTCTCTCTCCTGGTGTCTCCCCTTTACAATACACACACACACACACACACAGAACATAAATCTGGCTAGTGCACCAGACTGGGCCATGGACACCATAATTACATCAAATGGAAGAATTAGTGTCTCTTCTCATCGCCATGCAGGACCTGAAGTCCCCTTCAATTTCTGTGCTGTGGCTTTATTTTACATGCCCCTGCCCACACACACACACGCACACACACACACACACACACACACACACACACACACACTCACAATTGTTCCAATGCACGTAGAACCCAAGATGTGCACATCAGAAATGTCTACTTTTAGGTTACCACCAGTGTAAAGTACACACACACACACACACACACACACAGGAGTCAGACAAACAAATTCATTTTTACAAATTGTTTGTCAGCACGTGCATGTTCTCAGGAAGAATACGCACACGGCATCGTACACACACACACACACACACACACACACACATACATACAAACACTTACTCCCAACCCACACCCCCCCCGGTCGTTTGCAATTGTATATTGGACATCATCTTGTGTTGCCGTGAGATCCATAAATCCGTCTGATGGAACTATTACCTGTTAAATCTTTTATCACGGCCCCCTAGGGTCATTATAGAAAAAACCCGGAGGTCAATCCTTCATCATTCCATATACATGGATATGCATATGAATGAACTGCGTATGCGATCATAAACAACGCTGTCACGCACGTCGCGCCGTGCAGCGCCCGGCACCCAAATCCTGAGTGTTCATTACAAGTTAGCAATGCATGCAAATCCCTCACAGAATGAGATATTATATCAAACAGCAGACAGAAATCACATATACAAAAAGAAACACACACATACACACCCTCACGTTTATCATTAAAATTGAGATATTATGCCTTAGCCACATGGATTATGACCGTGATGTCTGTTTTTTTTTTCTCTAGTGTTGTTCAGGATTATCCAATGTCATTTTTCTCATGTATTTTGCCCGGTGTTGTTTTTAATCTATTACAATCCCCGCTAATATTAAACCCCATGAACAAACAAAAAAAAACGCAATATCCTGTGTTGTCATGAAAGTGGTATCTTTATAACGCACGACATCATGTCTTCAGAAGAGCCATTTTTTATTTGAAAGGACCTTTCAGTCTAAATGCGGAATGGAAACGACAAGCTTGTATCGTCCATTCTCTGCCCCCTTTAGTCCCATAGATATGTGCCTTACTTAGCGAGTTGTTGCCAAGTCCCAGCTATCTTCTAGAAAAGTCTGATTCACAGTGGGGGGGGGGGGGAAGCACAGCTCTTAAAGGAGACGGTGATAGCTCTTAGCCTCTATACATCCCACTGACAAGAAACAATAGCTCCATTTGCTCCAAATCCTACCTGTCACAGGTAATGGCACAGAAAAGAGCTGAGGTGTTTGGCGAGACTACAAAGTCGTATTGATTTTCTATGGCATCAAAACAGGAAAAAAAGAAACTCACTCTTGCTAACTCCCATAATGGTTTCTTTCTTACTCGAAAGCTTTCTCTCTGTCTCCTAGCGATTTTTCCATCTCTGCCCCCTCTCCCGAGGTGGTTTCTGGTAAATAGACATCAATGCAATACAGTGAGGTCGACCTCAGGTGAGGTTACAACAAAATGGCCTCTTCACAGCGTCCCCTAAAAGCGAAATATCTTGAAAAAGAAAGTGCGTGAAAAATAAAGGAATGACGGATGAAGACTGTGAGTGAACGGTGCAGTAATCAAGGGACAAAATGTGCCCCCCCCGAAAAAAACATCCATATCTGAAGCTATTTCGCCGACTTAATGTACTGTCTCTTGCCAAAATTGTCTAAAAATTGGCCCAATCAGACGTGCGCTATGTACAATGCATATTCTGTGACAGCGGCGCAGTGCGCCCGGGCATACCTGTTCTTCCTGATTCCCCGGGACGTTTGAATTGCTCCAATCAGAGGCGCTGTTGTGCAGACTTAGCAACAGATGGGGCACCTGTGACAGTAATGAAAAGCAATCCTCCCTCTCCTCCCTCCATTCCCCAAAACTTACATTTTCCTGTCACTCGTTACACCGTCAATGGATGGGGCTGAATAAAAAAAAAGCACTTCTCAGCGTTTGTAAAAAAAAAAATTATTATAAATACAAAAAAATACTTTAACACCTCTTTAGCTGACTCTTTTTTTTCTGAGGTTTCGATTGTGAAAACCGGACAAGACAACTTGAGTTACCGGGTTGCCTGATAACCCTGATGGGTTCCCAATGGGTTACATAGACATGGGGTACTGGGTAGTCCTAAGCGCACCTCACTGCACCCTGCAGCCGGACCACACCGTCCCCTCGGTTAGAGTCGGCAAGGAGGACAATCTCTGATCTAAGAAATGAATGAGCGCCGGATTTCTTCTGTGTAAGCAATTATTTAACAATGACTGTCCCTTATAAACGGGCTTGGGTTGTTTCTTACCGCTCTTGATGAAATGACATCATTCCCAGGGAGGGAAAATAGCCAATGAGCGCTTCTGTAGAATAGATAGCGGTACATTTTATCGCGCTGGGTGTAAAAACGTAATCACTCAGTTGCAGATGCCACCAGAGTAAGGAACCTATAAAATGGGCCCTGCATATAAACATTTTATATGTAACTTTAAACAATTACAAAGAGCATGGTTGATTTTTACTGGAACAAAAATGCCAAACTTAACCTTATATAAAACATTTTACAACCATCACATAACACTTGGCAATGGGTAAATTATACTTTTCAGTATATAATTGACCTTCCAGGTAGATTCCATTAACTTTTCCTTATACAAAGAGGTTTTCACACACAATAGCCTTCTCTATAGCAGCACTGTAAATATGCGCTGCTCTCTGTGTACATAAATCCATGGATGTGCAACGCTAATAATTATAAACGACTGTCCTGTATCTCTCCCCTCACTCGGAAACAACAATACTCACCGCACACTTAATTAGCGAGTGGAAATGTATTCCTGTACCTGTACTTTCCAATTGACCGTCTTTACATGAAGACTATATCCATTCAAAGGATCAATCGTTTCTGCCAATTACCCTTTCCATTGTGTACCTTTGTTTGATAACGTCTCCATTCATATAAAATGTCGTTTCCATATATTATGGGTAACGTTGGCATCGATTCTGCGGGGCGCTCGGAGGAGCGGCGGGCCCCTAGCTGTACCACAGTTGTTTGTTCACATCACTTCTTGACAGTCAATTACAGCGTTATGAATACGTGTTTAGCATCGATCAACGCCGGCCGCAGAGTTTACCCGTGATTTAAAGTCCGAGGCTCGCGCGCCACGCAATTTAGCCTCTCCCATAAGCAGCCCTGCCCCATCCAGAGCCCTATTTAAACATCACCGGGGGATGGAAATAACAAACAAATATTTGTAATCTAGCACTCCTGGTGTCGGGGTGGCATAAATATTTAAATAAGCCCAACTGATTTCCATTACTTACTAGCTCTATTCTGTGTAATAAAGCAATCAGGATTTGCAGCGGTGTGTGGCTGCCAGTCAGTATTGTTTACACACAGGCTTGCTGTGTGTGTGTCTGTGTGTGTGAGCGTGTGTGTGCGCGTGTGTGCGTGTGTTGTGATTTGTGGGCTTCTTTACTAGCAACAGAATATTTTTTGAAGCGGAGGACTTCATTAAAGTGCTGCCATACCTATGCACAATTTCTTATCTATAGTTGAGGATTTAAATTGGTTCTTATGGGGAAACATGAATCAATACTCTGGGGTTGTTTCGTATTAGTACACCACATACACATGATTATATTCCGGGGTATTCTTATGCAACACGATAAACACAAAGGCTTGTGGTAAGGAGCTACACATACATATTGGACAGTAAATCAAAAAATATATTATTTTAAGATTAGACATTCTGTGTGCACAATCATGTCGTTACAGGTTTTACTATGATGTCCCCCATAGCGATATATAGCGCTATAAGAAAACGTATACAATATAAGAAGTACGTATAGATATATATTTAGCATTCTTTATATGTCTCTTACTTAAAATGGTAAATCATAAGAACTCATAAGCCTGCCAGAATTAATCCTGAATTACTTTAATTTGAAGATGGGGTGGGGTGTGTGGGTGTGTATGTGTGTGTGTGTGTGTGTGTGGGGGGGGGGGGGGATAAAAGAGGAGCAGAATGACAATGAACCGGGATGTCGAACGTGTGAGTAGCACTACTGCCTTCTCCCACCAAACGGGTGACTGATGACTGTTTTCTCTGCACAGCTGCCACTGTGGGTTAAGACAAGGGGCTTCGTGATGCATAGACATCCTTTGTTACTAATTAACCTTCATACCACACTAATTAATTAGATTCAAGCAAGGTCAGCTTCCCGGAATGGGACAATTAACTACCTTTCTCATATTCCAGTGCAGAACGCGAAGCCCGGTGCTGATATTGGATGAGAGGTGCTCCTGGACACCGAGACTTTAATGGCCGCCTCCCTGAAGCTGTTGGTTTTTTTTTTGGGGGGGGGGGGGGGGCGGGAGTTGACATTTTACAGAGCTGTACCATATGACCATTGACCACACATGCAAACGCTTTGCATGTGCTTTTGCATGTTCCTGATTATAAACCGCATTGTGACCATAACTAAAATGTTTGTGATGCTCTGAACCAAGTGCACTTTTACAAATGTGTACACAAAGCACTGTAGCAAATTAAAAAAAACACTAATAATATAGCAAATAAACATATAAACATAAAATTAACATTTTTCCTTAACCAAAGATTTGAACCATCCCCTTGGCTGAGACAACATGGTTTTAACATACCACTTAAATACATTGAATAATAATTAATAGAAGCAAGGCATTAATTAAGTACAGTTTTTAAATAATATTTAGCAAATAAGTGCAACATCTTTAATATCTGTAACATAATACATGTCCTGACTCGTTGTTCACACGTTTTTGAACAGTAGCATATACATATGTTATGAATTCATATATGCTAGTTTTACTTTTTGCAAATAACAAGCAAAATGTATACTCTTCATTCTGGAATGTGAGCAAGTTGCAGACTGGCAAATGTTTCAACGGACCATTAGAAATTGCGCTAACGACGGCGGTAGTAAACATAATCACACACTTTTATTTTCCCCGAGAATGCCCAACAGTCCCTCCATTAAGGGAAGCCATTGTAAAAAGATGAAAATGGAGAAATTAAGGTTACATCGATGTGCACAAACACACAGACTCTCGCTACCAGAGGTAATGGAGCAGTTGGACGTGACAGCTTGCTGATGTTCAGAGAAACTCATCAAGTGACTACCTAAATGACTCAAACACATGCACCCTGCACACACACACACGCACACACGCACACACACACACACACACACACACACATACACATGTGCATGCACAGATGCATATACATAAACATAAACATGCATTGGTCTTCATACACATAGGCCTCGGTACATATGTAGGAATACACAAACATGCGAGGACACGGAGCCACCCGCGGACACCGGGGTAGGTGATGTGTTCAAAAGGCTCTTCCCCCTGTAGACGAAAGCACATCTCTGACTAACAGTGTGGAACCAGCCAAATGTTCCTCTGTCCCCGGGCGGTGCTCGGACTTGGCTGGGAAATATAGTTTGTATTCTTCAAGCGTCTGTGCATGCGTGTGTGTGTTTCTGTGTGTGTGTGTGTGTGTGTGTGTGTGTGCGTGTGTGTAAGTGTGTGTGTGGAGTAAAGTTTGTGTATAAATTGTGCAAGTGTGTGCACTTGTGTGTGTGTGTGTGTGTGTGTGAGCTGCTTAATGAATAAAGTTTGAGTCTACATTGAGCAAGGGTGTGTGTGTGTGTGTGTGTGTGTGTGCACACGTGCAACATTATTGAATAAAACAAGCTACGATTTGAATTAAACTCTTATTTTTAGCTCAGTGGCGATAGGTTTTCCTCAATTATCTCCTGCTTCCAATCCGTTTGAAACAGTGTGTACCTAACCGCATTGACATGTGCGTGAGTGCATTGGTATCGGCGTGCGTGTGTCTTTTCATATGTTTTCGTTTCCGATTCCAACATGAGTGTGTGTGTGTGCAATTGTAGTCACAGTCCCACATGTTTTTTTCGGGTGTGTGTGAGCTCTGTGGGGTCCTCGCTGTGCGGCTGACAGGGATTAATAGGCGGTAATGCCGCCGAGGGACCGCAGTAGCTTCCTGAAGCATTGGATTTCACTGAAGCCCCACATCAATTAACAGGCCGAGTGTCGCTTGGATGCGAAGACAATGGGTGTGTTGATACAGGTGGACATGATGGACGTTAAGGGAGGGGACCGCTGGGAAAGGCCAGAGCTGGGATGTGGAATACATTAACGGAAAAAGGGAGGAGGAAAGAAAAAGAGAAAGAAAGACAGAAAGAATTAATCAAAGAAAGAAAGATTAAAGGAAAGAAAGAACGAAAGAACGAAAGAAAGAAAGAAAGAAAGAAAGAAAGAAAGAAAGAAAGAAAGAAAGAAAGAAAGAAAAAGAAAGAAAGAAAGAAAGAAAGAAAGAACGAACGAACGAACGAACGAACGAACGAACGAACGAACGAACGAACGAACGAACGAACGAACGAAAGAAAGAAAGAAAGAAAGAAAGAAAGAAAGAAAGAAAGAAAGAAAGAAAGAAAGAAAAAATAAAATAAAGAACGGAAGAAAGAAAAAATAAAATAAATAACGGTAGAAAGAAAGAAAGAAAGAAAGAAAGAAAGAAAGAAAGAAAGAAATAAAGAAAGAAAGAAAATGAGTGCCAGGTGGTGGTGTTTTAGCGCTTCATTGGGCTCTGTGTAATTCTGGCGAGGGATGTTATTAATAAATGGGATATCTGGTCAGACTGCTCTCAAAAGTGCACCTTGGGATGAATGAAAACCTGCTCCGAGCTCAAGGTTAAAGACCTGGCTGGATGTTCTGCTTGAGTTACTTTGACCTGCTGTTTAATACGGTGATGCTTTCTCTCCCTGCCACTGCTGCACAGGTTGAGGCCAATGAGTATTTCGACTTCACTATGAAGCTGATTGCATTTCAAATGAATACTTGTAGCATGTTGTATATGGATCTACTAAGTAGCCTGGATAACCTATCTTATGGAATGTGATAATAGTTTCCCTTTGAATTTTAATCAGTACAATGCATAATGTTGTATCTCCTGAAAAAAACAACAACACAGGCATGTGTGTGTGTGTTTGTGTGTGTGTGCGTATAGGTGTGTGTGTGTGTGTGTGTGTGTGTGCGTATAGTGTGTGTGT